>JAGIQG010000014.1:3906400-3933900 GCA_024679065.1 Sphyrna mokarran | reverse complement strand
AGTGTTTCCTGTGTTCCTGCCCCTATCTCACGCTGACTCTGTGTCTGAGTTTAATTCTAGTCCTGTATCCTACCCACTGGGGAAAGAATAATCCTATTCCTTATATTGCATGGAGTTTAAACAAGATTATTAACTAAATGAGTTAAATTTATTAAACCCAACCTGACATGATGTAATCATCAAGTTCAGTTTAAAGTCTGGAGTGAATAAAGAGGAATTCTGTAAAACTTTGTGACTTTGACAGCTTTATTTCCAGTAAGTTTCTTCCCTCTGCTTTCAGACTTTCGAATGGACTGATTTTATATTCGAGACAGTGAGGTTTACAGCAGGGAAACAGGTCCTTTGGCTCACTGCTGTGTCACACAGATTTTACCCCAAAGCTAGTCCCAATTGCCCATATCTTTCTATCCCCATCTTTCCCATGTAACTATCTAATCCCTTTTTAAAAGATAAAATTGTACCTGTCTCTACTATTACCTCTGGCAGCTTGTTCCAGACACTCACCACCCTCTGGACACTTCTGTATCTCCCCCTTCTAACCTTAAACTAACTGGTTCTGGTTCTAGACTCCTGTACCATCCCAAAGGGAGATGGGCCACATTGAGCTGATCTTTTTCTACACCCTTGCTGTGACTGTAACACTATATTCCGCACCCTCTCCTTTCCTTCTCCCTTCTATGAATGGTATGCTTTGTCTGTATAACACGTAACAAACAATACTTTTCACTATAACCCAATACACGTGACAATCATAAATCAGATCAAAGTATTTACACATTCCCCATTTTGAGTGTTCCTGTCCAATAGATTCCTCCTTGGGGCAATTGCGTTCCAGATCACAAACTCAATGAAAATATTTCTCCTCATCTTCCCTCCTCTCCCCTGGGATTATTCCTGATTCTCTCCAATCCCTGTCCCTCTCGTTACCCACCTCTCCTGTCCCCTTCCCTCTCAGTTGCGGACCCTCCCAGCCCTTCCTTGATTTGGAAACATCTCGATTTAATCTCCCCTCAACTTTGCTAGCTCCAAAGAGAGCGATTCCAGCTCCTTCCAAGATTCCTGAAACTTCCCTCATCCCTGGCAAAGTTCAGACATCCCATTTCATCCAACCCCCTCCAGCTCGATCACACCGAAGTGGGATCGGGAAGGGTTTGGGACACAGCGTTTAGCCTGGGGCGGGGGAGGGAATAAATTTGAAGAGACACCAACTGGAATTCTTGGCAGAGACTGGGAAGTGGGATGATTTTCTGGGAGGTTTGGGATTGTGTCCTAGCGGAATAGGAGTTGGAGTGGTGCAGAAGGAGTGGGAAAAATCACAGGCCCAGACGTTCAACAAGGGTCTCTGGGCAGGGAAGGGCGACTCTGGAAAAGAGCCAGGGTTTGACCCTCTAAGGGGGCAGGGCAAGGTCAGGGAGTGGTGGGGAGTGGGCTGTGTACTGCAATGCTGTAGAGAGTCAGTATTTACAGAGGGTCCCCGGGGAGTGTGTCAGTATTTACAGAGGGTCCCCGGGGAGTGTGTCAGTATTTACAGAGGGTCCCCGGGGAGTGTGTCAGTATTTACAGAGGGTCCCCGGGGAGTGTGTCAGTATTTACAGAGGGTCCCCGGGGAGTGTGTCAGTATTTACAGAGGGTCCCCGGGGAGTGTGTCAGTATTTACAGAGGGTCCCCGGGGAGTGTGTCAGTATTTACAGAGGGTCCCCGGGGAGTGTGTCAGTATTTACAGAGGGTCCCCGGGGAGTGTGTCAGTATTTACAGAGGGTCCCCGGGGAGTGTGTCAGTATTTACAGGGGGTCCCTGGGGAGTGTGTCAGTGTTTACAGAGGGTCCCCGGGGAGTGTGTCAGTATTTACAGAGGGTCCCCGGGGAGTGTGTCAGTATTTACAGGGGGTCCCCGGGGAGTGTGTCAGTATTTACAGGGGGTCCCCGGGGAGTGTGTCAGTGTTTACAGAGGGTCCCCGGGGAGTGTGTCAGTATTTACAGAGGGTCCCCGGGGAGTGTGTCAGTATTTACAGAGGGTCCCCGGGGAGTGTGTCAGTGTTTACAGGGGGTCCCCGGGGAGTGTGTCAGTATTTACAGAGGGTCCCCGGGGAGTGTGTCAGTATTTACAGAGGGTCCCCGGGGAGTGTGTCAGTATTTACAGGGGGTCCCCGGGGAGTGTGTCAGTGTTTACAGAGGGTCCCCGGGGAGTGTGTCAGTGTTTACAGAGGGTCCCCGGGGAGTGTGTCAGTATTTACAGAGGGTCCCCGGGGAGTGTGTCAGTATTTACAGAGGGTCCCCGGGGAGTGTGTCAGTATTTACAGAGGGTCCCCGGGGAGTGTGTCAGTATTTACAGGGGGTCCCCGGGGAGTGTGTCAGTATTTACAGAGGGTCCCCGGGGAGTGTGTCAGTATTTACAGAGGGTCCCCGGGGAGTGTGTCAGTATTTACAGAGGGTCCCCGGGGAGTGTGTCAGTATTTACAGAGGGTCCCCGGGGAGTGTGTCAGTATTTACAGAGGGTCCCCGGGGAGTGTGTCAGTATTTACAGAGGGTCCCCGGGGAGTGTGTCAGTATTTACAGAGGGTCCCCGGGGAGTGTGTCAGTGTTTACAGAGGGTCCCCGGGGAGTGTGTCAGTATTTACAGAGGGTCCCCGGGGAGTGTGTCAGTATTTACAGAGGGTCCCCGGGGAGTGTGTCAGTATTTACAGAGGGTCCCCGGGGAGTGTGTCAGTATTTACAGAGGGTCCCCGGGGAGTGTGTCAGTATTTACAGAGGGTCCCCGGGGAGTGTGTCAGTATTTACAGGGGGTCCCCGGGGAGTGTGTCAGTATTTACAGAGGGTCCCCGGGGAGTGTGTCAGTATTTACAGAGGGTCCCCGGGGAGTGTGTCAGTATTTACAGGGGGTCCCCGGGGAGTGTGTCAGTGTTTACAGAGGGTCCCCGGGGAGTGTGTCAGTATTTACAGAGGGTCCCCGGGGAGTGTGTCAGTATTTACAGAGGGTCCCCGGGGAGTGTGTCAGTATTTACAGAGGGTCCCCAGGGATTGTGTCAGTATTTACAGAGGGTCCCCGGGGAGTGTGTCAGTATTTACAGAGGGTCCCCGGGGAGTGTGTCAGTGTTTACTGACCCTCTGACAGTGCAGCACTCCCTCAGCACTGACCCTCTGACAGTGCGGCGCTCCCTCAGCACTGACCCTCTGACAGTGCGGCACTCCTCAGCACTGACCCTTCTGACAGTGCGGCGCTCCTTCAGCACTGACCCTCTGACAGTGCGGCGCTCCCTCAGCACTGACCCTCTGACAGTGCGGCCACTCCCTCAGCACTGACCCTCTGACAGTGCAGCGCTCCCTCCGCACTGACCCTCTGACAGTGCGGCCTCCACGCACTGACCCTCTGACAGTGCGGCACTCCCTCCGCACTGACCCTCTGACAGTGCGGCACTCCCTCAGCACTGACCCTCTGACAGTGTGGCACTCCCTCAGTGTGAGTTTTCGGAGTTGTGTATGAGTGAGGGGCGAGGCAATCTCGTTGCTGATGTGCAGCTTTTGTCCTGGGGGACTGTGTTTGCAGGTGTTAATGTTCTGGGATCACTGGTGCCTGGGTGTGACGCACTTACATCTCAAATATTACATATTAGAGACTGCGAAACTCTCTGCTGGAAGGATTCTGTGACAGAGTTTCCCTCACTACGCCTTCTCCCCAGGAACAACATTAAACTGTTCACAGCAGCGATCACAACCTTCTGTCTGAGATTAAGCTCCCTGTCCCTCGTCCAAGCCCCCCTCCCCTCTCTCCCGAGCCACAGCTAACTTGGCATTTTACCAGGAATTCCTGGAACTCACATCCGAACATCCTGGAAGAGTTACAGAGCAGAGGATCACACTGGATCACACAGACACATTAACCCCTCCGTAACACATTTCCAGAAACATCCCGTTCCCCCGAGGAACAGAGGGAGGTCATTCAGCCCGTTCTCCAGCCTATTACACAGGAACAGAGGGAGGCCATTCAGCCCCTTCTCCAGCCTGTTACACAGGAACAGGAGGAGGCCATTCAGCCCCTTCTCCAGCCTGTTACACAGGAACAGGAGGAGGCCATTCAGCCCCTTCTCCAGCCTGTTACACAGGAACAGGAGGAGGCCCCATTCAGCCCCTTTGAGCTTTCTGTACATCTCAGAATCAATACTGAGTACTTTATTCTCAGAATAATGTATGCTTCCTCAACCTGGAATATTTCAATTTGATCTCTCCCTGACAAAGGTCCCCTCCCTACCCACCACTACACTCTCTCTCTCTCTCTGTGGGTGGACTGTGGGAATATTTCATACCCTCTTGCATTTGTATGTCCGGGCAGTTTGAGATTTCAATCGGACACTGGAGGGGAAGCAGATCTCATCTGGGGAATCCGTCCCTGTAACATTTCTGTGAGAGCCATCAGTTTGTGGTGTTGCACAGCTGATGTCTCTCCAGGACTCAGCACAAGGCATTACACAGTCAGAAGTTAATTTTCAATGCAGTTTTCCGACCCAATTTACATTGACTTGTAATAAACTCTCATCCGCGTTTCCATTGGGGATAGAGTGATCCCCTCAGCATGATTCACTCAAACAAGGAGAACACTCGAAAATGCAACATGGCTCTCGACTGAGGGAGTGCCACACTTTCAGAGGGTCAGTGCTGAGGGAGTGCCGCACTGTCAGAGGGTCAGTGCTGAGGGAGTGCCGCACTGTCAGAGGTTCAGTGCTGAGGGAGTGCCGCACTGTCAGAGGGTCAGTGCTGAGGGAGTGCCGCACTGTCAGAGGGTCAGTGCTGAGGGAGTGGCGCACTGTCAGAGGGTCAGTGCTGAGGGAGTGGCGCACTGTCAGAGGGTCAGTGCTGAGGGAGTGCCGCACTGTCAGAGGGTCAGTGCTGAGGGAGTGCCGCACTGTCAGAGGGTCAGTGCTGCGGGAGTGCCGCACTGTCAGAGGGTCAGTGCTGAGGGAGTGCCGCACTGTCAGAGGGTCAGTGCTGAGGGAGTGCCGCACTGTCAGAGGGTCAGTGCTGAGGGAGAGCCGCACTGTCAGAGGGTCAGTGCTGAGGGAGTGCCGCACTGTCAGAGGGTCAGTGCTGAGGGAGTGCCGCACTGTCAGAGGGTCAGTGCTGAGGGAGTGCCGCACTGTCAGAGGGTCAGTGCTGAGGGAGCGCTGCACTGTCAGAGGGTCAGTGCTGAGGGAGTGCCGCACTGTCAGAGGGTCAGTGCTGAGGGAGTGCCGCACTGTCAGAGGGTCAGTGCTGAGGGGATTGTGTGGTACAGTTTATCGATGTTGATCTCTCAGTCACCCTGGCCCTGTTAGTGTTAATTTTTCTGTGTTGTTTTGGGACAGACCCTTTGAGCTGTACACGGCTCCAGTGCAGACGCAGGGATTGGACTGTCTCTGTCCTATCTGTGCATTCAGACAGATCTCTCTAAACTTGTACCAGGTGAGAATGCGCACTGCCTGACCTCCTCGTTGTACTGTCAGGTAAAATTACCAATAACTCTCAGGGAGTTCCACAACTCGCGAATCCATCAGTGAACTCAGCTTTTTACATTCTGCGTGTGTGTGTGTGAGAGAGAGAGAGAGAGACAGAGAGACAGAGTGTGAGAGACTGTGTGAGAGAGTGTGAGACAGTATGTGTGTGTGAGAGAATGAGAGTGTGTGTGTGTGTGTGTGTGTGTGTGTGTGTGTCATGAGAGACTGTGAGAGAGAGAATGTGTGTGAGAGGCTAATGTGCAGATGTCAGCATTGACTCTCTGGCAGCGCGGCACTCCCTCAGCACTGACCCTCTGACAGCGCGGCACTCCCTCAGCACTGACCCTCTGACAGCGCGGCACTCCCTCAGCACTGACCCTCTGACAGTGCGGCACTCCCTCAGCACTGACCCTCTGACAGTGCGGCACTCCCTCAGCACTGACCCTCTGACAGTGCGGCACTCCCTCAGCACTGACCCTCTGACAGTGCGGCACTCCCTCAGCACTGACCCTCTGACAGTGCGGCACTCCCTCAGCACTGACCCTCTGACAGTGCGGCACTCCCTCAGCACTGACCCTCTGACAGTGCGGCACTCCCTCAGCACTGACCCTCTGACAGTGCGGCACTCCCTCAGCACTGACCCTCTGACAGTGCGGCACTCCCTCAGCACTGACCCTCTGACAGTGCGGCACTCCCTCAGCACTGACCTCTGACAGTGCAGCGCTCCCTCAGCACTGACCCTCTGACAGTGCGGCACTCCCTCAGCACTGACCCTCTGACAGTGCGGCGCTCCCTCAGCACTGACCCTCTGACAGTGCGGCACTCCCTCAGCACTGACCCTCTGACAGTGCGGCACTCCCTCAGCACTGACCCTCTGACAGTGCGGCACTCCCTCAGCACTGACCCTCTGACAGTGCGGCACTCCCTCAGCACTGACCCTCTGACAGTGCGGCACTCCCTCAGCACTGACCCTCTGACAGTGCGGCACTCCCTCAGCACTGACCCTCTGACAGTGCGGCACTCCCTCAGCACTGACCCTCTGACAGTGCGACATTCCCTTAGCACTGACCCTCTGACAGTGAGACATTCCCTCAGCACTGACCCTCTGACAGTGAGACATTCCCGAGCCTGTGGATTTGTTTCTATCCGAATGAACCATTTTCCACGCTGGATGAGCGATGGAATTGTGACTTGGCTGACGTACATTCCTTGTTTTCCTCACGTTCTCTCTGTGTTTTATTCCCAGCCAGAAATCGGATGCTCCCATGTCTTCTGCAGTTGAATCGCACCTCTCGTCCGCTTCTCCCTGTCCTACTGCGACTCTTCAAGTTCAGCATCAACCCAAACCCCTGCACAAGTTCCTGAACAGGGAACCAAAGGCACTGGGGGTAAGATCTCTCCTTTGGGGGTAGCTGAGTGGGCTGGAGTTATTGGTGAGCTGCGACGGTCTGACCCGGGGGGTGGCGGGGGGGAGATGTATGGATAAGGCAGGGGGAGCAGCAGTACAGAGTGTGGCGATGGTCTCGTGGTATTATCGCTCGACTATTAATCCAGAAACTCAGCTAATGTTCCGGGTACCTGGGTTCGAATCCCACCACACTAGATGATGGAATTTCAATTCAATTTTCTGGAATTCATCTGCTGATTAAATCATTGTGGGAAAATCCCATCTGGGTCATCATTGTGGATGGCACAGTGGGACAGTGGTTAGCATTGCTCCCTCACAGCGACCCAGGTTCAATTCCCTGCTGGAGTCACTGTCTGTGCAAATTCTGCACCTTCTCCTCGTGTCTGCATGGGTTCTCTCAGGGTGCTTTGGTTTCCTCCCACAGTCCAAAGATGTGTAGGTTAGGGTGGATTGGCCATGCTAAATTGTCCCTTAGTATCCAAAGATGTGTAGGTTAGGGTGGATTGGCCGTGCTAAATTGTCCCTTAGTGTCCAAAGATGTGTAGGTTAGGGTGGATTGGCCGTGCTAAATTGTCCCTTAGTGTCCAAAGATGTGTAGGTTAGGGTGGATTGGCCGTGCTAAATTGTCCCTTAGTGTCCAAAGATGTGTAGGTTAGGGTGGATTGGCCATGCTAAATTGTCCCTTAGTGTCCAAAGATGTGTAGGTTAGGGTGGATTGGCCGTGCTAAATTGTCCCTTAGTGTCCAAAGATGTGTAGGTTAGGGTGGATTGGCCGTGCTAAATTGTCCCTTAGTGTCCAAAGATGTGCAGGTTAGGGTGGATTGGCCATGCTAAATTGTCCCTTAGTGTCCAAAGATGTGTAGGTTAGGGTGGATTGGCCATGCTAAATTGTCCCTTAGTGTCCAAAGATGTGTAGGTTAGGGTGGATTGGCCATGCTAAATTGTCCCTTAGTGTCCAAAGATGTGTAGGTTAGGGGTCTTTAACAATTAGAGGAGTGGGTCACACACTTCACACATACTTTTTATAGATTCCAGGGTGAGGTATTCCTTTTTGAATGTTTGAGTGTTTGTTCTCAGATCCATCTCTGCTTTATAACAATATCTCTTTGTCTTTCTCCTGCTCTCTCTGTCTCTCTGTCTAAAACTGTCTTGAGTTTTAGAAGTGGCAACCAAAGCCATGGCTTTTCCAACTGATTCTGAAAAGGGGTTTTCAGTCTTTAAGAGGAATATTGCTTAAATTGGAACTCATCGGGAATAGGTTAGCAGTTAAGAATTAGATTGTGTCATGATTAAGAATTGTTTGATTGTTAATTAATTATAATTAATTTGTTCCAGTTAAACTGTGTTGTTAAATAAAATAAAATTTGCTTACACCTTCCCAATAGAACCACATCTGGAGTAAAACATCCTAATGCCTTATAGTAACATCTTCCAGAAACACCTTAAATCAAATGGTAAATTTGTCTGCCTTCAGAATATTTTTTGGGTGTTTCTAATCTCATCACCAAACATGTCATCAAAACTCAAAGGCTGTTCAGTAAACAACCCACCCTGGGTTGGCTCATTTTGGAAACCGCAAACTAGTCTATCCCTAAGCGTATCTTTGAACGATGCTCCAAACATTCTTTGGTCGATCTCTCCAATTAATCCCTCTCCCCCCGCCCTTACCCTTGTTAATATTTCCCCCGTCAGATGGACCTCCGCATTCCCCCCCTCCAGGTTAACCTCCGAATTTTGAGGGCTTTCCTTTCGGAGAGTATGTTCCAGATCGCGTCAATGTCAACGTTTCACATCTCCAATGCCCCCAAACCTCACCCTCATTTCACGTCCTTGTCAAGCCGTGTCCTGCTGCTAAACAACCCCACCCTACCCGCCGCAGACACATTCTCCTCATTCACAAGCACTCCCCGATTTTAAACCACTGTGATTGATTGAACATGGGAAGAGGGAGTATTGGATCTGTTAGTGGGATGGATGACAGGCTGGAGTTAGGTTTGATTTTCAGCTCCAGCAGCATGACTGTTGTGTGTTACTCTGAATCTACGCGGGCGCCCCATCTTGCTTTATTAAAACCGGCAAACTCGGACACAGTGGCCATTCGAATCAGGCTCTGAATCTCTCGATCCCTCAGGTTACCCTCACCATGTTGGGGATCATCCAGTTCTCCTTCGGGATCCCGATCAGGATAGCCGAGAAATCATACATGACCGTCCTGGGAGTGCCCTGGTGGCTGGGAGCCTTGGTGAGTATCTCACCACCCACAGCAACAGCAGGAGGCAATTCAGCCCCTTCTCCAGCCTGTTACACAGGAACAGGAAGAGGCGACTGACATCTACTCACCTCCAGCACCTACACCCTCTCCCTATTCGTTGGTTACGGGTGTGGTTCCGGAGGACTGGAGGATAGCGAATGTGGTCCCGTTGTTCAAGAAGGGGAAGAGAGACCTTCCAGGGAATTATAGGCCAGTGAGTCTTACTTCTGTTGTGGGCAAAGTATTGGAGAGAATAATTAGGGATAGGATTTATAGTTATTTAGAGAGAAATGAATTGATTGGGGATAGTCAGCATGGTTTTGTGAAGGGTAGGTCGTGCCTTACTAACCTCATTGAGTTTTTTGAAAAGTGACTAAGGAGGTGGATGGGGGTAAGGCGGTTGATGTGGTATATATGGACTTTAGTAAGGCGTTTGATAAGGTGGCCCATGGAAGACTTCTGCAGAAAATGCAGATGTATGGGATAGAGGGTGATTTAGCTAATTGGGTTAGGAATTGGCTAGCAGATAGAAGACAGAGGGTGGTGGTTGATGGGAGATATTCATCTTGGAGTTCGGTGACAAGTGGTGTACCTCAGGGGTCTGTTTTGGGGCCCCTGCTGTTTGTAATTTTTATAAATGATCTGGATGAGGGTATTGAAGGATGGATTAGTAAATTTGCAGATGACACTAAAGTCGGTGGAGTGGTAGATAGTGAAGAGGGGTGTTATAGTTTGCAGAGGGACTTGGACAAGTTGCAGAGCTGGGCCGAGAGGTGGCAAATGGAGTTTAATGTGGAAAAGTGTGAGGTAATGCACTATGGCAGAAATAATAAATGTGTAGAGTATAGGGCAAATGGTAGGATTCTTAGTAGTCTAGATGAACAGAGGGATCTTGGTGTGTATGTGCATAGATCCCTGAAAGTAGGCAGTCAGGTCGAGAAGGTTGTTAGGAAGGCATATGGAGTCTTGGCTTTTATTGGTAGAGGGATTGAATTTCGGAGCCGCAACGTCATGTTGCAACTGTACAAAACTCTAGTGCGGCCGCACTTGGAGTATTGTGTGCAGTTCTGGTCCCCACATTATAAGAAAGATGTGGAGGCATTGGAGAGGGTACAGAGGAGGTTTACCAGGATGTTGCCTGGTATGGAGGGCAGGTCTTATGAAGAGAGGCTGAGGGATTTGAGGTTGTTTTCGTTAGAAAGGAGGCGGCTAAGAGGGGACCTTATTGAAACATATAAGATGATTAGAGGTTTAGATAGGGTGGACAGTGATAGCCTTTTTCCTAGGATGGAGAAAGCTAGCACGAGGGGACACAGCTTTAAATTAAGGGGTGATAGTTATAGGACGGATATCAGAGGTAGGTTCTTTACCCAAAGGGTGGTTCGGGAGTGGAATGCCCTGCCTGCAGCAGTTGTAGATGCGCCAAGTTTGGTGGCGTTTAAGAGGTTAGTTGATAAGTATATGGAAGAGAAGGGAATGGTTTAGTTTGGAGGGGCATTGCTTTTTATATTGGTCGGCGCAACATCGAAGGCCGAAGGGCCTGTTCTGTGCTGTAATGTTCTATGTTCTATGTTCTATGTTCTATCTCTGTAACCTCCTCCAGCCCCTACACCCCCTCCCTATCTCTGCAATGTCCTCCAGCCCCCTACATCCCCTCCCTATCTCTGTAACCTCCTCCAGCCCCTACGCCCCCTCCCTATCTCTGTAACCTCCTCCAGCCCCCTACACCCCTCCCTATCTCTGTAACCTCCTCCAGCCCCTACGCCCCTCCCTATCTCTGTAACCTCCTCCAGCCCCCTACACCCCTCCCTATCTCTGTAACCTCCTCCAGCCCCCTACACCCCTCCCTATCTCTGTAACCTCCTCCAGCCCTTATGCCCCCTCCCTATCTCTGTAACCACCTCTAGCCCCCTATACCTCCTCCCTATCTCTGTAACCTTGAGGATCACTGTGCTTCTCCAATTTTGCAATTGATGACTGTGCCTTCAGCTATCTGGGTGGTGGGTGACCCTGAGCTCTTGAATCCCTCCCTATACATCTCTCCCTCTCTCTCTGTCTCTCTCTCTCTCTCTCTGTCTATGTCTCTCTCTCTCTCTGTCTCCCTCTCTCTCTCTCTGTCTCCCTCTCTCTGTCTCTCTCCCTCTCTCTCTCTATCTCTCCCTCTCTTATCTCTCTGTCTCTCTCTCTCTCTCTCATGTCTCTCTCTCTCTCTCTCTCTGCCTCTGTCTCTCTGTCTCTCTCTATCTCTCCCTCTCTCTCTCTCTTTCTCTCTGTCTCCCTCTCTCTCTCTCTGTCTGTCTCTCTCTCTCTCTCTGTGTCTCTCTCCCTCTCTTTCTCTATCTCTCTGTCTCTCTCTCTCGCTCTCGATGGATTTGCCCCGGGGTGAGATTTTTCCTGGGAAGAGTTTGGTGATCCGATGGGAATGGATGTTGCTGTTAACCCTGTGGGAATGCTTTGTTTTCCAGTTATTAGCCTCTGGCTCCCTGACCATTCACTGTCACCAGCGACCCAGCAAGACTCAGGTAAGCCCCCTTTCCCCCAAATACTCACTCTCTTTCTGAACAGATCCCACACCCCCATCGCTGTTTAACCCATCGTTCTTCAGCAGAATGCAGAGGAGACCATTCAGCCCATCGAATCTGCAGCCACTCTCTGACAGAGTACCTTACCCAGGCCCTTTCCCCATTACCCCATGGATTAACCCTGCTCACCCCCCTAATCTACACATCTTTGGACACTAAGGGACAATTTAGCACGGCCGATCCACCCTAACCTGTTCATAGAACATAGAACATAGAACATAGAACAATACAGCACAGAACAGGCCCTTCGGCCTTCGATGTTGTGCCGACCAAAATAAAAAGCAATGCCCCTCCTAACTAAACCATTCCCTTCTCTTCCATATACTTATCAACTAACCTCTTAAACGCCACCAAACTTGGCGCATCTACAACAGCTGCAGGCAGGGCATTCCACTCCCTAATCACTCTTTGAGTAAAGAACCTACCTCTGATATCCGTCCTATAACTCATACCCCTTAATTTAAAGCTGTGTCCCCTCGTGCTAGCTTTTTCCATCCTAGGAAAAAGGCTATCACTGTCCACCCTATCTAAACCTCTAATCATCTTATATGTTTCAATAAGATCCCCTCTTAGCCGCCTCCTTTCTAACGAAAACAACCTCAAATCCTTCAACCTCTCTTCATAGGACCTGCCCTCCATACCAGGCAACATCCTGGTAAACCTCCTCTGTACCCTCTCCAATGCCTCCACATCTTTCTTATAATGTGGCGACCAGAACTGCACACAATACTCCAAGTGCGGCCGCACTAGAGTTTTGTACAGCTGCAACATGATGCTGCGGCTCCTAAATTCAATCCCCCTACCAATAAAAGCTAAGACTCCATATGCCTTCTTAACAACTTTATCCACTTGACTGCCTACTTTCAGGGATCTATTGACACATACACCAAGATCCTTCTGTTCCTCAACACTATTAAGAGCCCTACCATTAGCCCTATACTCTACACATTTATTGTTCCTGCCAAAGTGCATTACCTCACACTTTTCCACATTAAACTCCATTTGCCACCTCTCGGCCCAGCTCTGCAACTTGTCCAAGTCACTCTGTAAACTAAAACACCCCTCTTCACTATCTACCACACCACCAACTTTAGTATCATCTGCAAATTTACTGATCCATCCCTCAATACCCTCATCCAGATCATTTATAAAAATTACAAACAGCAGGGGCCCCAAAACAGACCCCTGAGGCACACCACTCGTCACCGAACTCCACGATGAATATCTCCCATCAACCACCACCCTCTGTCTTCTATCTGCCAGCCAATTCCTAATCCAATTAGCTAAATCACCCTCTATTCCACACATCTGCATTTTCTGTAGAAGTCTTCCATGGGCCACCTTATCAAAGCAGTGCTAACCCACTGTGTCACCGTGCCCCCGGGAATCGAACCAGGGTCCCTGGCGCTGTGAGACAGCAGTGCTAACCCACTGTGTCACCGTGCCCCCGGGAATCGAACCCGGGTCCCTGGCGCTGTGAGACAGCAGTGCTAACCCACTGTGTCACCGTGCTGCCGGGGAATCGAACCCGGGTCCCTGTCGCTGTGAGACAGCAGTGCTAACCCACTGTGTCACCGTGCTGCAGGGAATCGAACCCGGGTCCCTGTCGCTGTGAGACAGCAGTGCTAACCCACTGTGTCACCGTGCTGCCGGGGAATCGAACCCGGGTCCCTGGCGCTGTGAGACAGCAGTGCTAACCCACTGTGTCACCGTGCTGCTGGGGAATCGAACCCGGGTCCCTGGCGCTGTGAGACAGCAGCGCTAACCCACTGTGTCACCGTGCTGCTGGGAATCGAACCCGGGTCCCTGGCGCTGTGAGACAGCAGTGCTAACCCACTGTGTCACCGTGCTGCTGGGAATCGAACCCGGGTCCCTGGCTGTGAGACAGCAGTGAACCCACTGTGTCACCGTGCTGCGGGGAATCGAACCCGGGTCCCTGGCGCTGTGAGACAGGTGCTAACCCACTGTGTCACCGTGCTGCTGGATCGAACCCGGGTCCCTGGCGCTGTGAGACAGCAGCGCTAACCCACTGTGTCACCGTGCCCCCTGGAATCGAACCCGGGTCCCTGGCGCTGTGAGACAGCAGCGCTAACCCACTGTGTCACCGTGCTGCTGGGGAATCGAACCCGGGTCCCTGTCGCTGTGAGACAGCAGCGCTAACCCACTGTGTCACCGTGCTGCCGGGAATCGAACCCGGGTCCCTGGCGCTGTGAGACAGCAGTGCTAACCCACTGTGTCACCGTGCTGCTGGGGAATCGAACCCGGGTCCCTGGCGCTGTGAGACAGCAGTGCTAACCCACTGTGTCACCGTGCTGCTGGGGAATCGAACCCGGGTCCCTGGCGCTGTGAGACAGCAGTGCTAACCCACTGTGTCACCGTGCTGCTGGGGAATCGAACCCGGGTCCCTGGCGCTGTGAGACAGCAGTGCTAACCCACTGTGTCACCGTGCTGCTGGGGAATCGAACCCGGGTCCCTGGCGCTGTGAGACAGCAGCGCTAACCCACTGTGTCACCGTGCTGCTGGGGAATCGAACCCGGGTCCCTGGCGCTGTGAGACAGCAGTGCTAACCCACTGTGTCACCGTGCTGCTGGGAATCGAACCCGGGTCCCTGGCGCTGTGAGACAGCAGTGCTAACCCACTGTGTCACCGTGCTGCTGGGGAATCGAACCCGGGTCCCTGGCGCTGTGAGACAGCAGTGCTAACCCACTGTGTCACCGTGCTGCTGGGAATCGAACCCGGGTCCCTGGCGCTGTGAGACAGCAGTGCTAACCCACTGTGTCACCGTGCTGCTGGGGAATCGAACCCGGGTCCCTGGCGCTGTGAGACAGCAGCGCTAACCCACTGTGTCACCGTGCTGCTGGGGAATCGAACCCGGGTCCCTGGCGCTGTGAGACAGCAGTGCTAACCCACTGTGTCACCGTGCTGCTGGGGAAT
This sequence comes from Sphyrna mokarran, assembly GCA_024679065.1. Classification (NCBI taxonomy): domain Eukaryota; kingdom Metazoa; phylum Chordata; class Chondrichthyes; order Carcharhiniformes; family Carcharhinidae; genus Sphyrna; species Sphyrna mokarran. The sequence continues at coordinate 3,919,261 of JAGIQG010000014.1, read as the reverse complement.
CGAACCCGGGTCCCTGGCGCTGTGAGACAGCAGTGCTAACCCACTGTGCCTCCCTGCCTGGGCCCCAGCTGTAGTTAATGGGTCAATGGTTGGTATTTCTCGCTGACTAACAGGTATAACCTCACCTTAAACAAATCTCCGAAGCTTTGGTTCCAAAACAGTGCTGATTGTCTGACAGTGAGGGAAATGAAGCTCATTTATTCAGAGAATGAGATGGATGATGGAAATTCCTCGATGGCAATGGAAGTGATGGGAAGGCCTGCAGAGTGCTGGATTAAGGCCTGCTGTTTATCCCCAGGTCACTGCCTGTCTGGCCATGAACATCATCCACAGCACGGCGGCAGGAATCGGCCTGGTTATCATGGCTAGTGATATCTCCAGCTGGACAGAAGCTTACATCCTCCACCAGGAAGAGCAGAGGGAATTTCTGGTGAGACTCTCACTCCCCTCCCCTCAATCGAGGCACGGCCGCTAGGTCAGAGATAGGGCCTGAGGCAAGCCCTCACACTCCCACCCTCACTATCAACCTCTCCCCTCACTATCAAACTCTCCCCTCACTATCAACCTCTCCCCTCATTCTCTCCCTCACTATCTCTCTCTCTCTCTCCTCAATGTCTCTCACACTCTCTCCCCTCACTATCTCTCTCCCCTTAGTAATACTCTATCCTCACTATCTCTCTCTCCCCTCACTATCTCTCTCTTTCTCCACTCAATATCTCCCACTCTCTCCCTCTCTCTCTCTCTCTCTCCCATTACACTCTCTTTACTCAGTGCTGAGGGAGTGCCGCACTGTCAGAGGGTCAGTGCTGAGGGAGTGCCGCACTGTCAGAGGGTCAGTGCTGAGGGAGTGCCGCACTGTCAGAGGGTCAGTGCTGAGGGAGTGCCGCACTGTCAGAGGGTCAGTGCTGAGGGAGTGCCGCACTGTCAGAGGGTCAGTGCTGAGGGAGTGCCGCACTGTCAGAGGGTCAGTGCTGAGGGAGCGCCGCACTGTCAGAGGGTCAGTGCTGAGGGAGTGTCGCACTGTCAGAGGGTCAGTGCTGAGGGAGTGCCGCACTGTCAGAGGGTCAGTGCTGAGGGAGCGCCGCACTGTCAGAGGGTCAGTGCTGAGGGAGCGCCGCACTGTCAGAGGGTCAGTGCTGAGGGAGTGCCGCACTGTCAGAGGGTCAGTGCTGAGGGAGTGCCGCACTGTCAGAGGGTCAGTGCTGAGGGAGTGCCGCACTGTCAGAGGGTCAGTGCTGAGGGAGTGCCGCACTGTCAGAGTCATTGAGGGGTGCGCACTGTCAGAGGGTCAGTGCTGAGGGAGTGCCGCACTGTCAGAGGGTCAGTGCTGAGGGAGTGCCGCACTGTCAGAGGGTCAGTGCTGAGGGAGTGCTGCAATGTCAGAGTGTGCGAAACAATGTAGAGAGAGAGTCAGAGAATGGAGGTGGAGGGAGAAGTAGAGAGCAAGTGACTGGCATTGTAGGAGGTTACAGAGATAGGGAGGGGGTATTGGGGGCTGTAGGAGGTTGCAGAGATAAGGAGGGGGTGTAGGGGCTGGAGGAGGTTACAGAGATAGGGAGGGGAGTAGGGACTGGAGAAGGTTACAGAGATAGGGAGGGGGTGTAGGGACTGGAGGAGGTTACAGAGATAGGGAGGGGGTTGTAGGGGCTGGAGGAGGTTACAGAGATAGGGAGGGTTTAGGGGCTGTAGGAGGTTACAGAGATAGGAAGGGTTTAGGGGCTGGAGGAGGTTACAGAGAAAGGGAGGGGTGTAGGGGCTGGAGGAGGTTACAGAGATAGGGAGGGGAGTAGGGACTGGAGGAGGTTACAGAGATAGGGAGGGGTGTAGGGACTGGAGGAGGTTACAGAGATAGGGAGGGGTGTAGGGGCTGGAGGAGGTTACAGAGATAGGGAGGGGAGTAGGGACTGGAGAAGGTTACAGAGATAGGGAGGGGGTGTAGGGACTGGAGGAGGTTACGAGGTAGGGAGGGTTGTTCGGGTTGGAGGAGGTTACAGAGATAGGGAGGGGCTGTAGGGACTGGAGGAGGTTACAGAGATAGGGAGGGGGTGTAGGGACTTGAGGAGGTTACGAGGTAGGGAGGGGGTATAGGGACTGGAGGAGGTTACAGAGATAGGGAGGGGGTGTAGGGACTGGAGGAGGTTACGAGGTAGGGAGGATTGGAGAATGTAGTGGGCTGTTGTAAGCAGTGAGGTTTGTCAATGTGTGGAGGATAGTTATACACACCCTACCCCTTCCCCCCTCCCCCTTTCCCTCTCACTCCCTCACCCCACACTCTGTTCCCTCCATGTTTTGGTGAAACTGCTCTCTGAATCTCTCCGACCTGAGAAGTTCTGGTTTTGTTTTTTTTTCAGCACCTGTGGTTTGGGATGAAATCTATCCTCCTTTTCCTAGCAGTCTGTGGGATGATTATCAGTATTGTCGTCTCTGTCTTCTGCTGTAAGGGTTTGCGATACTGTAGCCCCAACACCAGCATGGTACGTTACACCCTCCTATTGCCACACTCACTAACAATGCGTTATGTATTTAAAAGGTTTTCAGATTGCTTTAGGAGTGAATCCCACTCTGGATTGTGGCATCATTAGCGTTTGCCACATGGCACTGTTTTACTTCCAGCTTGTGCTGTATGCAGAGCAAAGAGCAGCACCTTAATAAACCTCTTGTGTATTATTTTGAATCTATGTGTGCAAAAAGCCAGTCTATCCATGTAAAACCCACACACTCAGCGTAGTTAGCACATTATAGAGAGAAAATTGGGAACAATTTGCCTGATGACAGTGCCTACCATAACACACGAGAATGATTCACGATTAGTTCGAGGACAAGAAATACCCACATGGAACTCCAAATGATACTTCAATGACAGCCAAGCTCCAGAATGGACCATCATATCAGAGAGAGAGAGAGAGTGAGAGAGAGATGTTCTCCTGATCAACATTCTCACTGAGTGTAGAGAATGATGCATTGTACTGTGCGCAATGTATTACTGATTCGATCTTTGTAGCTATTCTCTGGCCTGAGCAGTGAAGTAAAGAGGGACGGATGTTATAAATTACACTGATTACAGGTTTACTCAAAGGGCTGGTCACATGATTTGATGGCGATGTCATTGGGGTGTTTACAGATTGCTGTATCTCTTCCTGCAGAGACTATCACAGGGTATTGTAGACTGATGCACACACTGTACACACACACTCACACTCCCACACACACATACACACTCAGTCTCACACACACACACCCTCACACGCACATACACACACAGTCTCACTCACTCACTCACTCACTCAGTCTGAGATGTGGGTGAATCTCTGTACACGTGTTGATTAACTCCATTCTGTCTGTTTGCTTTTAGCCGGTGGTAATGATCCATAACATCAGCTCCGACACTGCCGTAACTCCCACACACCCACCAAATAAGGCAGAGTGAAGAGGCTGTGTGAAAACTTGAAGACACTTCATTCAGCATTCCGTTAGACCGAATCTGTGCATGAGAGAGTGTGTGTGAGAGAGAGAGAGAATGAGAGAGAGAGTGTGAGAGTGTGTGAGAGAGAGAGAGAGAATGAGAGAGAGAGTGTGAGAGAGTGTGTGAGAGAGAGTGTGTGAGAGAGAGTGAGAGAGTGTGTGAGAGAGAGGGAGTGTGAGAGAGAGAGAATGTGAGAGAAAGTGTGAGAGAGAGTGTGTATGAGAGAGAGTGTGTGAGAGAGAGTGTGTGTGAGAGTGAGAGAGAGAGTGAGAGAGAGAGTGAGAGAGAGAGGGAGAGAAAGAGTGAGAGTGTGTGTGAGTGGGAGAGAGAGAGTGTGTGTGAGAGAGAGAGAGTGTGTGTGTGAAAGTGTGTGTGAGAGAAAGTGTGAGAGAGAGTGTGTGTGAGAGAGAGTGTGTGTGAGAGAGTGTGTATGTGTGTGAGAGAGTATGAGAGAGTGTGTATGAGAGAGTGACTATCAGAGAGTAAGTGTGAGAGAGTGTGTGTGACAGAGAGTGTATGAGAGAGGGTGAGTGTGGGAGAGTGTATGTGACAGAGAGTGTGTGAGAGAGAGTGTGTGTGTGTGACAGCGAGTGTATGAGAGAGAGTGTGTGTGAGAGAGTGTGTGTGAGGGTGTGTGAGAGAGAGTGTGTGTGAGAGGGAGAGTGTGTGAGAGGAGAGGGTGTGAAGGAGAGTGTGTGAGAGAGAGAGAGAGTGTGTGAGAGGAGTGTGTGTGAGAGAGAGTGTGTGAGAGTGTGTTTAGAGAGAGTGTGTGTGAGAGAGAGTGTGTGTGTGAGAGAGTGTGTGGTGTGAGAGAGAGAGTGTGTGAGAGAGTGTGTGTGTGTGTGAGAGAGAGTGTGCTGAGAGAGTGTGTGTGAGAGGAGAGTGTGTGAGAGAGTGTGAGATTGTGTGTGTGAAGAGTTGTGTGAGAGTTGTGTGTGAGAGTTTGAGAGAGTGTGTGGGAGAGTGTGTGTGTGAGAGAGTGTGTGGTTTTGGAGAGAGTGTGTGTGTGAGAGAGAGTGTGTGATAGAAGAGTGTGTAGAGATTGTGAGAGTGTGTGTGTTAGAGTGAGTGTGTGAGAGTGTGGTGAAAGAGAGTGTGTGTGTGAGAGGTGTGTGTGTGAAGAGAGAGTGGTGTGAGAGAGTGTGTTGTGTGTGTGAAGGAGAGTGTGTGGAGAGAGTGTGTGTGTGTGTGTGTGTGGAGAGTGTGTGTGAGAGAAGTGTGTGTGAGAGAGAGAGTGTGTGGAGAGTGTGTGTGAGAGAGAGTGTGCGTGAGAGAGTGTGTGTGAGTGAGAGGAGTGTGTGTGAGAGAGAGGAGTGTGTGTGAGAGGAGAGTGTGTGAGAGATTGTGAGAGTTGGTGTGAGAGTTGTGGTGAAGAGAGCGTGTGTGAGAGTGGTGCGTGTGTGGAGAGTGAAGTGGAGGTAGTGTGTGTGTGAGAGAGAGAGTGGTGTGAGAGAGTGTGAGAGTGTGTGAAGAGAGGGGGTGTGTGGTGAGAGAGAGTGTGTGAGAGTGTGATAGACTGTGTGTGTGAGAGAGAGTGTGTGAGAGTGTGTTGTTTGTGAGAGAGTGTGTGTGAGAGAGTGTGTGGTGGAGAGAGAGTGTGTTGAGAGAGGTGTGTTGTGAGAGAGTGTGTGTGTGTATGTGGAGAGTGTGGGTGAGAGAGTTGGTGTGTGCGTGAGTGTGGGTGTGCGAGAGTGTGTGTGAGAGTGTGTGTTTGAGAGTGTGTGTGGTGTGAGAGTATGTGTGGAGAGTGTGTGTGTGAGAGAGTGTGTATGTGAGAGAGAGAGTGTGTGAGAGAGTGTGAGAGTGTGTGTTTGCGAGATTGTTGTGAGAGAGAGAGTGTGTGAGAGTGTGTGTGAGAGGGAGGTGCGTGAGAGAGTGTGTGTGAGAGAGAGAGTGTGGTGAGCGAGTGTATATTGTGTGTGTGAGAGAGTGTTGTGAGAGAGAGAGTGTGTGAGATGTGTGTAGTGAGAGAGAGATTGTGTGAGAGAGTGTAGAGTGTGTGTTGAGAGAGAGTGTGATGAGAGAGAGAGGTGGTGAAGAGTGTTGTGTGATAGAAAGTGTGTGAGAGTGTGGAGGAGTGTGTGGTGTGAGAGAGAGGGTGTGAGAGAGTGTGTGTGTGAGAGAAATGCTGTGAGAGTGTGAGAAGAGTGGTGTGTGTGAGAGAGAGTTTGGGAGAGGTGTGTGAGAGTTTTTGTGGAGAGAGTGTGTGTGAGAGAGAGTGTGTGTGTGTGAGAGTGTGGTGTGTGTGTGAGAGTGTGTTTGTGTGAGAGAGTGTGTGTGGAGAGTGTGTGTGAGTGTGTGATAGAGTGTGTGTCGTGAGAGAGTGTTGTGGTGTGAGAGAGAGTGTGTTGAGAGTGAGTGTGTGAGAGAGTGTGTTGTGAGAGAGAGAGTGTGTGATAGAGTGGAGAGAGTGTGTGTGAGAGAGAGATGTGTGAGAGAGAGAGTGTTGTGAGAGAGTGTGAAGAGTGTGAGAGTGTGTGTGTGAGAGAGTGTGTGTGAGAGAGTGTGTGTGAGAAGAGGTGTGTGAGAGAGTGTGTGTGAGAGAGTGTGTGTGTGAGAGAGTGTGTGAGAGAGTAGGTGAGAGTGTGTGTGTGAGTGTGTGTGAGAGAGAGAGTGGTGGAGTGTGTGTGAGAGAGAGTGTGTGTGGAGATTGTGTGTGTGAGGGGAGAGAGTGTGGTGAGAGAGTGTGGAGTGTGTGTTTGAGAGAGTGTGTGAGAGAGAGATGTGTGAGAGAGTGTGGTGTGAGAGAGAGTGTGAGACAGAGATATTGTGTGAGAGAGAGAGTGTGTGTGTGAGAGTGTGTGGATAGAGAATGTGTGTGTGAGAGAGAGTGTATGAGACAGAGAGAGTGTGTGTGTTAGAGAGTGTGGTGTGAGAGTGTGTGTGTGAGAGAGTGTGGTGTGTGAAGAGTGTGTGTGAAGAGGTGTGTGTGAGAGAGAGTGTGTGAAGTACAGAGTGTGGAGAGAGAGAGTGTGTTGTGAGGTGTGTGTGGTGAGAGAGTGTGTGTGTGAGAGAGAGTGTGTGAGACAGAGAGAGTGTGTGTGTGAGAGAGTGTGTGTGTGAGAGTGTGTGTGCGAGAGAGAGTGTATGGAAGAGTGTGTATTTGTAAGAGGGAGTGTGGGAGTGAAGTGTGTAACAATCCAGGTAGTTCCTGGGTGAGGGACGGGGATGGATGGAGGAAAGAGAGAAAATCTAATCCCGAGGGAATTGTGGATAAAGCTTGTGATCAATATTAATTTGGAGATGAAGCAACACCAGCGCTCTTCCTGAACTGGATGCTGAAGTATTGTATTCAAAGATGACACTTCATACACTGACCAAAGCAGATCTGTATATTGTTCTGTTAATAAACATTTCATCTGTAAATACCAATCGCGGGACAGTCATTGCTGGAGACAGGCAGTTGTGAATAAATTTAGCAGCAATTATCACACCGAGATTCCAAACTGCGATTCACGGATCTTCAAAAACAGGATATGAGAAAATCCCCTAACCCTGTATCAATCCCCAAACTAATCCCACTGTCCCGCTCTTTCCCCATAGCCCTGTATCAATCCCAAACTAATCCCACTGTCCCGCTCTCTCCCCATAGCCCTGTATCAATCCCAAACTAATCCCACTGCCCCGCTCTCTCCATAGCCCTGTATCAATCCCCAAACTAATCCCACTGTCCCGCTCCCCATAGCCCTGTATCATCCCCAAACTAATCCCACTGCCCGCTCTCTCCCCATAGCCCTGTATCAATCCCAAACTAATCCCACTGTCCCGCTCTCCCCCATAGCCCTGTATCAATCCGCAAACTAATCCCACTGTCCCGTCCCCATAGCCCTGTATCAATACCCAAACTATCCACTGTCCCACTATCTCCCATGCCCTGTTCAATCCCAAACTATCCCACTTGTCCCGCTCTCTCCCCATAGCCCTGGTAATCAATCCCAAACTATCCCACTGTCCCGCTCCCCATGCCCCCCCTTTATAATACCCAAACTAATCCCACTGTCCTCCCCCATAGCCCTGTATCAATACCCAAACTAATCCCACTGTCCCCACTCCTCCCCATAGCCCTGTATCAATCCCCAAACTAATCCCACTGTCCCACTCCCCCATAGCCCTGTATCAATCCCCAAACTAATCCCACTGTCCCGCTCTCTCCCCATAGCCCTGTATCAATCCCAAACTAATCCCACTGTCCCTCTCCCCTAGCCCTGTATCAATCCAAACTAACCCACTGCCCGCTACCACATATCCCTGTATCAATACCCAAACTAATCACCTGTCCCGCTCTCCCATAGCCTGTATTCAATCCCAGACTAATCCCACTGTCCCCGCTCTCTCCCCCATAGCCCTATCAATCCCCAAACTAATCCCATGCCCCGCTCCCCAAACCTGTATCAATCCCAACTATCCCACTGTCCCACTCCCCATAGCCCTGTATCAATCCACAACTAATCCCACTGTCCCACTCCCCATAGCCCTGTATCAATCCACAAACTAATCCCACTGTCCGCTCCCCAAGCCCTGTATCAATCCCAAACAAATCCCACGTCCCACTCCCCATCAAGCCCTGTATCAATCCCAAACTAATCCCACTGTCCACCTGTATCTCCCCAAACTAGCCCTGTATCAATCCCAAACTTGTGTTTCAAACTAATCCACGTCCCCCGCTCCCCCATAGCCCTGTATCAATCCCCAAACTAATCCCACTGTCCCGCTCCTCCCAAAGGGAGAATCCCAAACTAATCCCACTGCCCCATAGCCCTGTATCAATCCCCAACTAATCCCACTGTCCCCATTCTCTCCCCTAGCCTGTATCAATCCCCAAACTAATCCCACTGTCCCCACTTCTCCCCCATTGCCCTGTATCAATCCCCAAACTAATCCCACTGTCCCGCTCTCTCCCCATAGCCCTGTATCAATCCCAAACTAATCCCACTGTCCCGCTCTCTCCCCATAGCCCTGTATCAATCCCCAAACTAATCCCACTGCCCCGCTCTCTCCCCATAGCCCTGTATCAATCCCCAAACTAATCCCACTGTCCCGCTCTCTCCCCATAGCCCTGTATCAATCCCCAAACTAATCCCACTGCCCCCTCCCACTCTCTCCCATAGCCCTGTATCAATCCCCAAACTAATCCCACTGCCCACTTCTCTCCCATAGCCCTGTATCAATCCCAAACTAATCCCACTGTCCCGCTCTCTCCCCATAGCCCTGTATCAATCCCAAACTAATCCACTGTCCCGCTCTCTCCCATAGCTCAATCCAAACTAATCCCACTGCCCCGCTCTCCCCAATAGCCCTGTATCAATCCCCAACTAATCCCACTGTCCCGTCCTCCCCATAGCCCTGTATCAATCCCCAAACTAATCCCACTGTCCCCGCTCTCCTCCCATAGCCCTGTATCAATCCCAAACTAATCCCACTGTCCCCTCTCCCCATAGCCCTGTATCAATCCAAACTAATCCCACTGCCCCGCTCCTCCCATAGCTGTATCAATCCCAAACTAATCCCACTGTCCCCGCTCCCCCCATAGCCCTGTATCAATCCCCATCCCTTCCCCGCCCTGTATCAATCCCCAAACTAATCCCACTGTCCCCCGCTCTCTCCCCATAGCCCTGTATCAATCCCCAACTAATCCCACTGTCCCTCTCTCCCCATAGCCCTGTATCAATCCCCAACTAATCTGCCCGCTCCAGCCCTATCAATCCCAAACTAATCCCACTGTCCCACTCTCTCCCCATAGCCCTGTATCAATCCCCAAACTAATCCCACTGTCCCACTCTCTCCCCATAGCCCTGTATCAATCCCCAAACTAATCCCACTGTCCCACTCTCTCCCCATAGCCCTGTATCAATCCCCAAACTAATCCCACTGTCCCACTCTCTCCCCATAGCCCTGTATCAATCCCCAAACTAATCCCACTGTCCCACTCTCTCCCCATAGCCCTGTATCAATCCCCAAACTAATCCCACTGTCCCACTCTCTCCCCATAGCCCTGTATCAATCCCCAAACTAATCCCACTGTCCCACTCTCTCCCCATAGCCCTGTATCAATCCCCAAACTAATCCCACTGTCCCACTCTCTCCCCATAGCCCTGTATCAATCCCCAAACTAATCCCACTGTCCCACTCTCTCCCCATAGCCCTGTATCAATCCCCAAACTAATCCCACTGTCCCACTCTCTCCCCATAGCCCTGTATCAATCCCCAAACTAATCCCACTGTCCCACTCTCTCCCCATAGCCCTGTATCAATCCCCAAACTAATCCCACTGTCCCACTCTCTCCCCATAGCCCTGTATCAATCCCCAAACTAATCCCACTGTCCCGCTCCCCATACCTGTATCAATCCCAACTATCCCACTGTCCCACTCCCCATAGCCCTGTATCAATCCCCAACTAATCCCACTGTCCCACTCCCCATAGCCCTGTATCAATCCCCAAACTAATCCCACTGTCCGCTCCCCAAGCCCTGTATCAATCCCAAACTAATCCCACGTCCCACTCCCCATAGCCCTGTATCAATCCCAAACTAATCCCACTGCCCCGCTCTCTCCCCATAGCCCTGTATCAATCCCCAAACTAATCCCACTGCCCCCCTCTCTCCCCATAGCCCTGTATCAATCCCCAAACTAATCCCACTGCCCCACTCTCTCCCCATAGCCCTGTATCAATCCCCAAACTAATCCCACTGTCCCGCTCTCTCCCCATAGCCCTGTATCAATCCCCAAACTAATCCCACTGCCCCACTCTCTCCCCATAGCCCTGTATCAATCCCCAAACTAATCCCACTGTCCCCACTCTCCCCCATAGCCCTGTATCAATCCCCAAACTAATCCCACTGCCCCACTCTCTCCCCATAGCCCTGTATCAATCCCCAAACTAATCCCACTGTCCCACTCTCTCCCCATAGCCCTGTATCAATCCCCAAACTAATCCCACTGTCCCACTCTCTCCCCATAGCCCTGTATCAATCCCCAAACTAATCCCACTGTCCCACTCTCTCCCCATAGCCCTGTATCAATCCCCAAACTAATCCCACTGTCCCACTCTCTCCCCATAGCCCTGTATCAATCCCCAAACTAATCCCACTGTCCCACTCTCTCCCCATAGCCCTGTATCAATCCCCAAACTAATCCCACTGTCCCGCTCTCTCCCCATAGCCCTGTATCAATCCCCAAACTAATCCCACTGTCCCGCTCTCTCCCCATAGCCCTGTATCAATCCCAAACTAATCCCACTGTCCCCACTCTCTCCCCATAGCCCTGTATCAATCCCCAAACTAATCCCACTGTCCCCACTCTCTCCCCATAGCCCTGTATCAATCCCAAACTAATCCCACTGTCCCGCGTTCCCCTAGCTGTCAATCCCAACTAATCCCCTGCCCCCTCCCCATAGCCTGTATCAATCCCCAAACTAATCCCTGCCCCTTCCATAGCCGTTCATCCAATATCCACTGCCCACTCTCTCCCCATAGCCCTGTATCAATCCCCAAACTAATCCCACTGTCCCACTCTCTCCCCTGTATCAATCCCCAAACTAATCCCACTGCCCCACTCTCTCCCCATAGCCCTGTATCAATCCCCAAACTAATCCCACTGTCCCACTCTCTCCCCATAGCCCTGTATCAACCCCAAACTAATCCCACTGTCCCACTCTCTCCCCATAGCCCTGTATCAATCCCCAAACTAATCCCACTGTCCCACTCTCTCCCCATAGCCCTGTATCAATCCCCAAACTAATCCCACTGTCCCACTCTCTCCCCATAGCCCTGTATCAATCCCCAAACTAATCCCACTGCCCCGCTCTCTCCCCATAGCCCTGTATCAATCCCAAACTAATCCCACTGCCCCACTCTCTCCCCATACCCTGTATCAATCCCCAAACTAATCCCACTGCCCCCTCTCTCCCCATAGCCCTGTATCAATCCCCAAACTATCCCACTGCCCACTTCCTCCCCTCCCATAGCCCTGTATCAATCCCAAACTAATCCCACTGCCACTCTCTCCCCATAGCCCTGTATCAATCCCCAACTAATCCCACTCCCATCTCTCCCATGCCCTGTATCAATCCCCAAACTCCCATGCCCCTCTCTCCCCTGTATCAATCCCCAAACTAATCCCACTGCCCCACTCTCTCCCCATAGCCCTGTATCAATCCCCAAACTAATCCCACTGTCCCGCTCTCTCCCCATAGCCCTGTATCAATCCCCAAACTAATCCCACTGCCCACTCTCTCCCCATAGCCCTGTATCAATCCCCAAACTAATCCCACTGTCCCGCTCCCCATAGCCCTGTATCAATCCCCAAACTAATCCCACTGTCCCCACTCTCTCCCCATAGCCCTGTATCAATCCCCAAACTAATCCCACTGTCCCCACTCTCTCCCCATAGCCCTGTATCAATCCCCAAACTAATCCCACTGCCCACTCTCTCCCCATAGCCCTGTATCAATCCCAAACTAATCCCACTGTCCCTCTCCCCCATAGCCCTGTATCAATCCCCAAACTAATCCCACTGTCCCGCTCCCCATAGCCCTGTATCAATCCCCAAACTAATCCCACTGTCCCGCTCTCTCCCCATAGCCCTGTATCAATCCCCAAACTAATCCCACTGTCCCGCTCCCCATAGCCCTGTATCAATCCCAAACTAATCCCACTGCCCCACTTCTCCCCATAGCCCTGTATCAATCCCAACTAATCCCGCCCCCTCCCCTAGCCCTGTATCAATCCCAAACTAATCCCACGTCCCGCTCTCTCCCCATAGCCCTGTATCAATCCCCAACTAATCCCACTGCCCACTCTCTCCCCATAGCCCTGTATCAATCCCCAAACTAATCCCACTGTCCCACTTCCCATAGCCCTGTATCAATCCCAAACTAATCCCACTGTCCCGCTCCCCATAGCCCTGTATCAATCCCCAAACTAATCCCACTGTCCCCACTCTCTCCCCATAGCCCTGTATCAATCCCCAAACTAACCCCACTGTCCCACTCTATCCCCATAGCCCTGTATCAATCCCCAAACTAATCCCACTGTCCCACTCTCTCCCCATAGCCCTGTATCAATCCCCAAACTAATCCCATTGTCCCGATCTCTCACCATAGCCCTGTATCAATCCCAAACTAATCCCACTGCCCCGCTCTCTCCCCACAGCCCTGTATCAATCCCAAACTAATCCCACTGCCCCACTCTCTCCCCATAGCCCTGTATCAATCCCCAAACTAATCCCACTGTCCCCTCTCTCTCCCCATAGCCCTGTATCAATCCCCAAACTAATCCCACTGTCCCGCTCTCTCCCCATAGCCCTGTATCAATCCCAAACTAATCCCACTGCCCTGCTCTCTCCCCATAGCCCTGTATCAATCTGCAAACTAATCCCACTGCCTTGCTCTCTCCCAGAG